>JAUJPP010000006.1:5769026-5785907 GCA_030562195.1 Nipponacmea schrenckii
TTTTTTGAAAGTTTTTCTGAAGTAGAAAATATCTTTTGATTGTAATAACATTTATTTGGTCATAACCTGACCTGTAAGCAACTGAAGTTTTCACCACTCCTAGCAACAATTTCTCATGATCACAGGTGACTGGACCACAATATCACATGTTTATATAACATGAATAGACTGGAATATCACAGGTATTATTTAACATTAATGGACCGGAATATCACAGGTATTATTTAACATGAATGGACTGGAATATCACAGGTATTATTTAACATGATTGGACTGGAATATCACGGGTATATTTAACATGATTGGACTGGAATATCACAGGTATTATTTAACATGAATGGACTGGAATATCACAGGTATTATTTAACATGATTGGACTAGAATATCACAGGTATTATTTAACATGACTGGACTGGAATATCACAGGTACTATTTAACATGAATGGACTGGAATATCACAGGTATTATTTAACATGACTGGACTGGAATATCACAGGTATTATTTAACATGATTGGACTGGAATATCACAGGTATTATTTAACATGAATGGACCGGAATATCACAGGTATTATTTAACATGATTGGACTGGAATATCACAGGTATTATTTAACATGACTGTAACCGACTATCACAGGTATTATTTAACATGACTGTAACTGACTATCACAGGTTTTATTTAGCATGAATGGACTGTAATATCACAGGTATTATTTAACATGATTGGACTGGAATATCACAGGTATTATTAACATGACTGGACTGGGATATCACAGGTATTATTTAACATGAATGGACTGGAATATCATTGGTATTATTTACATGACTGGACTGGAATATCACAGGTATTATTTAACATGACTGGACTGGAATATCACGGGTATTAATTAACATGATTGGACTGGAATATCACAGGTATTATTTAACATGACTGGACTGGAATATCACGGGTATTAATTAACATGATTGGACTGGAATATCACAGGTATTATTTAACATGAATGGACTAGAAAATCACAGGTATTATTAACATGACTGGACTGGAATATCACAGGTATTATTTAACATGACTGGACTGGAATATCACGGGTATTAATTAACATGATTGGACTGGAATATCACAGGTATTATTTAACATGAATAGACTGGAATATCATTGGTATTATTTACATGACTGGACTGGAATATCACAGGTATTATTTAACATGACTGGACTGGAATATCACGGGTATTAATTAACATGATTGGACTGGAATATCACAGGTATTATTTTACATGACTGGACTGGAATATCACGGGTATTAATTAACATGATTGGACTGGAATATCACAGGTATTATTTAACATGAATGGACTAGAAAATCACAGGTATTATTAACATGAATGGACTGGAAAATCACAGGTATTATTAACATGACTGGACTGGAATATCACGGGTATTAATTAACATGATTGGACTGGAATATCACAGGTATTATTTAACATGACTGGACTGGAAGGAATATCACGGGTATTAATTAACATGATTGGACTGGAATATCACAGGTATTATTTAACATGAATGGACTGGAAAATCACAGGTATTATTAACATGAATGGACTGGAAATCACAGGTATTATTTAATATGAATAGACTGGAAGATCATTGGTATTATTAACATGACTGGACTGGAAAATTACAGGTATTATTTAACATGAATGGACTAGAAAATCACAGGTATTATTAACATGAATGGACTGGAAATTCACAGGTATTATTAACATGACTGGACTGGAATATCACGGGTATTAATTAACATGATTGGACTGGAATATCACAGGTATTATTTAACATGACTGGACTGGAATATCACAGGTATTAATTAACATGATTGGACTGGGATATCACAGGTATTATTTAACATGAATGGACTGGAATATCATTGGTATTATTTACATGACTGGACTGGAATATCACAGGTATTATTTAACATGACTGGACTAGAAAATCACAGGTATTATTTAACATGAATGGACTAGAAAATTACAGGTATTATTTAACATGAATGGACTAGAAAATCACAGGTATTATTAACATGACTGGACTGGAATATCACGGGTATTAATTAACATGATTGGACTGGAATATCACAGGTATTATTTAACATGACTGGACTGGAATATCACGGGTATTAATTAACATGATTGGACTGGAATATCACAGGTATTATTTTACATGACTGGACTGGAATATCACAGGTATTAATTAACATGATTGGACTGGGATATCACAGGTATTATTTAACATGAATGGACTGGAATATCATTGGTATTATTTACATGACTGGACTGGAATATCACAGGTATTATTTAACATGACTGGACTGGAATATCACGGGTATTAATTAACATGATTGGACTGGAATATCACAGGTATTATTTTACATGACTGGACTGGAATATCACGGGTATTAATTAACATGATTGGACTGGAATATCACAGGTATTATTTAACATGAATGGACTAGAAAATCACAGGTATTATTAACATGAATGGACTGGAAAATCACAGGTATTATTAACATGACTGGACTGGAATATCACGGGTATTAATTAACATGATTGGACTGGAATATCACAGGTATTATTTAACATGACTGGACTGGAATATCACGGGTATTAATTAACATGATTGGACTGGAATATCACAGGTATTATTTAACATGACTGGACTGGAAAATCACAGGTATTATTAACATGAATGGACTGGAAATCACAGGTATTATTTAATATGAATAGACTGGAAGATCATTGGTATTATTAACATGATTGGACTGGAAAATTACAGGTATTATTTAACATGACTGGACTGGATTATCACAGGTTTTATTTAACATGAATAGACTGGAATATCATTGGTATTATTAACTTGACTGGATTGGAATATCACAGGAATTTTGCAAAATGAATTTATTAAACTATCACAGGTAGTCCTATTATTTTACATGACCTTAAAGGACTATCACAGGTATTATTTAACATCACTGTAAAGGACTATCACAAGTATTATTTAACATCACTGAAACGGACTATCATAGGTATTATTTAACATCACTGTAACAGACTATCATTGGTAATATTTAACGTCACTGTAACAGACTATCATAGGTATTATTTAACATCAATGTAACAGACTATCATAGGTATCATTTAACATGACCTTAATGGACTTCATGTGTATTATTAAACATGACCTTAACAGACTATCACATGTATTATTTAACATCAGTGTAACGGACTATTGTAGGTATTTTTTTACATCACTGTTACTGACTATCATAGGTATTATTTAACATCACTGTTACTGACTATCACAGTTATTATTTAACATCACTGTAACGGACTATTAAGGTATTATTTAACATTACTGTAACAGACTATTAAGGTACTATTTAACATCACTGTAACAGACTATCATAGGTATTATTTAACGTCACTGTAACACACAATCATAGGTATTATTTAACATGACCTTAATGGACTATCATAGGTATTATTTAACATGACCTTAATGGACTATCATAGGTATTATTTAACATCAATGTTACGTACTATCACAGTTATTATTTAACATCACTATAACAGACTATCATAGGTATTATTTAACATCACTGTAACTGACTATCACAGGTATTATTTAACATCACTGTAACAGACTATCATAGGTATTATTTAACGTCACTGTAACACACTATGATAGGTATTATTTAACATGACCTTAATGGACTATCATAGGTATTATTTAACATGACCTTAAAGGACTATCATAGGTATTATTTAACATCACTGTTACGTACTATCACAGTTATTATTTAACATCACTGTAACGGACTATCATAGGTATTATTTAACATCACTGTAACTGACTATCACAGGTATTATTTAACATCACTGTAACAGACTATCAAAGGTATTATTTAACATCATTGTTACGGACTATCACATGTATTATTTAACATCACTGTAACGGACTATCATAGGTATAATTTAACAAGACTGTAACGGACTATCATAGGTATTATTTAACATCACTGTAACAGACTATCATAGGTATTATTTAACATCACTGTAACAGACTATTAAGGTATTATATTCAATGAGGGTGGTTCTACAGTAATATGACAAAACACAGTCCACATATTTCAAGTCTGGTTATTTCTACATTTAAAACGTCTTTTTTATATTTTTTCTTTTGATTCCATAAGATAATCATATAGCTGATAAATGTTAGGCACTAATCTCGCGTATTTTGAAAAAATAAGGGAAGAATTTTGGTACTCCGTTAAAGTCACCCCCCAAAAACTCCATGTCCAAAATGCAAACATAAAAAGTTCTACTTGCAATTATTCCGTTATGAATGAGTTATATATTCCAAATTAAAACGATTTATATTCGTATACATGTATATTCCAATACTAAATAGCTAAAAACAATATTATTTTTTAATTTTTTGCACAATTTGAAAAAAACTGTGCAAAAATCCCCGTCCCAACTTCTTATGTCATCAACGACACATTGTTATAAAACGATGAAATACGCTTCAATGCGACTGGTTGAGAAAGCAGGTCATGTGATAAAAGAGTACACAAATTCCCGCCAATTATCAAGGCCAAATGCAACATGGCGAACGCGACGACGAAATGGGGATATTTGAGAAATTGTTAGGCAAATAGGGTGAGTACATCAATTCCATGTCATCTACAAACGGTCTATACGAGTCTCCTATAATGTTGAAACTTCGGTTTTTCACCTGGTCATAGAAAATATGCCATTCCCTTTTCACAAAACGCAGCTATAATGTCACCACATATGTAAACAAACACGCAGCCATTGTTTAATCAATATCCTTGTCATCAACGACACGGTCATCAACGACACAAATTTTCGTGACGCTGATGATTTTTATTGTATCGTTGATGACGTGTTGTTGATGACAATGAATAAAGTATATGTTTATCTCATTCACAATTTGTGTAAAGCCAATTTCAAACCAAATTAATCATACTCTCGTTATCTTTTGTAGAAATGCAGTTGGTATTTATCATATAGCATGGCACTAACATCAGCAGAACGTTCCAAACGGTATAGAGAGAAGAAAAGGTTGGACCCAGGATTCCGGGAAAAGGAAAGGGAGAGGCAAAGACGAAGATATGTACCAATAGGGGATAGATCCGCGAGAGAAAAAAGATACACTCAAAGGCGATGGCGGAAAAACCAAGCGTCTGTAAGGAGAAACAAAAGAGTCTTCCTACCTGATACACCTCCGAATTCTCCAGATGGACCTACACAAAGAATACGGGGAAGACGAAGAACACGAAAGGACAGGGCAAAGGCATACAGAATCATAGCAGGATTAAAACTTATGCTGATCAATCAAAAGAAGACGAGCGAAAAGTACAGAAAACGCTGGCAAAGACTGAAAAATGAACACACAGAAAACTCTCCTAGAAAGAATACAGCCCGAATGATTAATAATATTCGAAAAGGTAACATGAAATCCATACAGAAGGCTTTATTATTCCACAATGTTTTGATAAAACAAATAAGTAAGAAATATGAAGAATCGAAGCTACAAAGAGAAAAACAGATAATAAAGAAGATAGCATCTGGAAAAATTATTAAGAAATACAGATTGATAGACAAAGCAAATAAATTATTTGGTTGTTCAAGAATAGGCGATAATAATGGTAGTCTCATTCAATATGAAAGAAAGCAACGGAACTATTCCTTGTCACTTGAACTGAGAAGAGTTGTTCAACAATTTTATGAAAGGGACGAAAGCAGTAAGGTTCTTCCAGGTAAAAACGACACCAAAACTAAAAACAAAATAAGAAAACAAAAGAGAATACTATGTGACAACATGAAAGTCCTCCACAGTAAATTTCTGTATGAACACCCTCATCAAAATATATCCTATGCGTTATTTTGTAAGCTGAGACCATTTTGGGTCACGATACCAAGACAGAGTGACCGTGAAACATGCATGTGTAAACGTCACGAAAATATACAACTGATAACTGATAAATTATTTCGCGAGAAGATAGTCGATTCCTTAAGACCCACAGAGCACTGTAAGCATCTTGTATGTAGTATAGCTGACCAAAAGTGTATGTACGGGGTATGTAGTGATTGTAACGATAAACGGTTACCACCCTTTCCCCAAGAAGACAAGAACCGAGAAGTAACGTATTACCAATGGACAACGAATGAAAAAAGCATTGATGTACCGAATAGCGAGGCAGTGAAGATATTCAAAATTACAGAAAAGGAAAAGCGAACTGAACCAATGTATGACCTGTATTCTAGGTACGAATCTGATTTAAAACCAAGATACACTACACATATATTTAATATAGCCCATCAATACAAAACTCTCCGAGATTTAAAACAGACTATTACATTACAAGAAGCAGTAATCCATATGGATTTTTCTGAGAACTACCTATGTCAGTATGCCTCCGAAATCCAGAGTGTCCATTTTGGAGCCTCCCACCAGCAAGCCAGTCTTCATACTGGCATCATATATACTTCTGGTCACATCACTCCCTTTTGTACAATCGCTAAAGACACAAGACACGACCCAGCTTCCATTTGGGCCCACGTAAGTCCTTTGTTAGAAGACTTGAAGAAAACTCATCCAGACATATCTGTGCTCCATTTCGTAACAGATGGTCCAACAACTCAATACAGGAATAAAACAAACTTCTATCTAGCATCGATTATTCCTAGAGAAATGGGCTTTACAGACGTGACCTGGAATTTCCTGGAAGCGGGCCATGGAAAAGGGGCAGCAGACGGAATTGGCGGGACAGTGAAACGACAGGCTGATCAGTTGGTGGCTGAGGGTAAAGATATTTCTGACCCTAAAACTCTGTACCAAACTATGATGAACAGAAACTCAAGCATTACATTCAAGTACATTGAAGATACAATGATTTCTGAAGTTGAATCAAAGATTCCAGAAAATCTACTTCCAATCAAAGGAACTATGAAAATCCATCAGGTAAGATTTAAAATCAAAAATTTGAATGAGCAAAAGTGAAAAACAAAACCTATATCATCCTGGTAAAATATAATTGGACAGGTAACACTGCACATCATTTATTGTACATAAGATCTTCCAATCATAAAATTGCATTTTGCAGTTCAATAAGGCACATATAGCCACTCCAACTGCTATTATGATACTTCATATATACAGATGTGTTAATAATGTCTATTTAATATATCCAAATTGTTTTACAGGTTCTGTTTAAGGGCAAAGCTGGTTTTGTATTTCATAGAATATTAAGTTGTTTTTGCCAATCAAATGGTACTGACGGTAACAACCAACGACCTTCTTGTACTTGTTTTGATTTAACAGAGGCGTACCTGGTAAAACCAACGACGGAACCAGGTTTGTATGAAGACCCCTAGTGTCAGATTGCCAATGTCTTTTTGAACCACAAGAATGCCATTTAAAGACTTGTTTCGGGTAAAAGATGACCATAACTAGCATTTAACCGTATAAAACAAAAAAAATATAAGGTGTAGAAAACATGTTTCATATACAGCATTCCACAATGCATCCTGTTGTCTTTTATTCTTCCAGGTGATAACAGTGATTCGAGTCCAACTATACATGTACTTTCTAATTCCAGTACATGTACTTCAGCTTTTGTACCCATCAATCCTGATGACCCTGATATGCATAATAAATGGTGTCTGGTTCTGTACGACGGAATTGTCTATCCCGGTCAAATTACTGATTTTGATCATGATTCTGTTGAAGTTAAAACAATGTCTAGAGTTGGCGAAAACCGTTTCTTTTGGCCAAGGACAGATGATGTGATATGGTACGATTACGAAAAAGTAATTACGACAATACCACCTCCAACGAATGTAACAAATAGGCACATGCAAGTTGACAAACTAATATGGGCAGAGATTAATCAAAAGTTTTCGTGTTAATTGTAATGTGAAATAAACATACTTTCAATTGGTATAATTTTTAGAACCTTATTTTTATTGTTATTTTGCAAATTGTGTCTTAAATTTGAGCCTTAACTCAAAAATGCATACTTTTTTGTTCTCAACTTCACTAGTTTGTCATCAGCGTCACGTTGCCTGTCATCAACAACACCCTTTGTCATCAACGACACATGGCAAATGAAGTGACCTGCAGTCCAAGCATTAAACTTCACAACTTTGAACTTATCACCTGAGATATTTTACTGTTGAAATCTTTCTAATTCAAAAAATAACATTCACTCTATACTACCATAATCTCCCGACGGAAGATTGAAAGTTTCCTTTTTCGCAGCAGCTTTCGGTCTGTTTGTAAATGTGCTAATATTTAATAACTATAAGTACAATCCGAGAAACAAAACGATGACTAAAGGACAAAAACATTATTTTCTCTTATTCTAACTATTTTTTAAATACATGTGTACGCTCATTACGTACTAACTGACCATTTCTGTTCAATCAACCATGTCGTGACGCTGATGACAAAAATTTCAGATGCGTAACTTCGCTGGACAAATAAAATTTTTAATGAAAGTTTTTAGCGCTGCTGACGCTCGAAATATAAAGTAGACATGTATCTCCTGCATTTAGAACCTTAAGTCACGAAAAATTCAGGTTTGAATTAAACTAAAAAATTAACCTCTAATATGTCAGAATATCGTAGAACGACCCATAAATTACGTGGAATATGCAGATTATAGCATTGTTTTCACTCTTATTGAAAAGTCAAAATTAAAAAATTCTTCTATTAACATTTTCTTGTGTTGATTTAACTGTTATCTATTCAAAATCATTGTAGTTGACCTTTTGTAGTTCATTTTTTGAATTATTTAGAGACAGAGCGTGGGAAATTAAATTTTATAATTATGTATGTGTATATGGTTGTATTGTAAAGAGGATTGTGTCCACCCAACTGTTCCCTAGACAATGTTTGATTATCAAATTGGTATGTAGGAGGTTCAGGTTTTAAATGTCATATTTTGACTGTAAGGATGATCAGAATGATAGTAGATAGAAAATAGTAAGTCATATTTTCTTTAGAATTTAAATCATTCTCCAGTTTTTGTCATCAATTACAATATAATGAAACACTTATCCTAATTTGGTTGGTTTTCAATTCAGAATTACTGACCAATCCAACAGAATAAAACTATTTATTTTTTTGTGGTTGATTCATCAGCATAAATTAAGTTCGAATTCAGACTTAGTGAAGCTTTAAGATTTCCACAGAATATTTAAAAAATGATGAGAATAAACTTTTGTTGTCAATTTATTTATCCAAGAATAACGTGAATACTTGAAATACTTGACATGTATGTAGATTGATTAGAAATTTAAAAAAATGAAAGAGATAAAACAAAAAGAATATAAGCTAACAAGGTTTTAAGGCTGAAAGAAATAAGCAAACACAAAGTTCTCAATATTATACTAGAATAAAAGATTCTGTCTTTATTAGCTAAATTGGGGTAGAAGAGAGGAACAGAAAACTTTGAAACTATTCAGTATTGTATCCATATTTTATTCAAAAAAAAGAAAACTTTAAGTAAATATATTTTTCTAACTATACCATCACATGTCATGACCGAAGATCTTTTAAATGCAATAAAAATATTGTAACAAAGTTAATTTACAATTCACAAAGTTTGAAGATATATGAAATGTATGCTTGAGATGAGGATTTAACACAAGTCAGTGAATAAATTATTTTTTTGGAGTAAACAAACAAAACAAAGTACATTTTATGACTATATAGTTATTTACTGAAATTTTATGGAGGTATTCAACTACAGACATTTTTAAGGTTTTTAAATAATATTTGATGCGTGCAATTGTTTTTTTTTATACTTTTAAGATTTATTTAATATACAGTTGCCCTTTAAAGGGGTATCTTGAAATGTTTAAATTTTGACCTATTCTGAAACCTAGTTTATCTGTATACTACTTAGTTATCAGGAGATCAACAAATGATAAGCAAATGATGTTCAGAACTATGCATAGACAGGTCACAAGTTCCATGGCATTTCTGATTACACTCTGGATAGACAACCTGCGTATTATATGTGTGCTCTGTAATAGGATCACAATAAATAGACAAGTTGAAAATGTGTTATTCCATATAAAATGTTAACAGATTTGGTCATAAATAAGTCTACAAGATACAGGTAAAAGAAATGCTAATAGTCCTGACACAGAGTGGTCATAATACAGATGTGATATAGTAAGACTAGGAGCTAGATGGTTCACAATTTAGACAGGTCCCAAGTCAGTTGGTTCCTTAGAAATAAACAAGATAGGTCATAAAATAGAAAAGTTGACTATTTTCTAGATGGTGATGATACAGACAGGTCACAATTCAGAGAATGTCTGAATATATTGTAACATATCTTTAGACCTATACAGGTCACAAGATTTTATTCATAGTAAAGTCATCAGTCTGAGAAGTCACAGGATAAACAAATGAGTCACTTGCCACTGTGACTGAAATCCTCCGAAAATACATTCTATATTTCATAGTTTGTGTTTGATCTTTTGAATATAAATAAAGGATATTGTTTGATGTTATATTGATTCTATTTATTAGTGAGTCATACTAAGAGTTTTCGATTCAGGTATTTATATGTAAAGTGTTATATGAAATATTGGATGATATTCAAGATGTTATTTATAAGGGTGGTTTATAAGGGACGTATGTTATTGTATTAGTTTTATAGAAGAATAATATTGAAACACCTGATTAATTTAAACCTAGATCAACCCTGAGTTAAGTCATTGAGAGATCTTTGGAATATTTCTAATTTTTCGCTACTAAGAAGGATTGATTGTAGAAAATTCTAGCACCTATTGAAATGGTGCATACAGACAAGATTTAGGGTTCTGCTTCTTGTAAAGTCCCCAATAAATCATGTCCTTTAATTTTCACCAGTCCATAATAAACGAAAATTTGATTAATAAATTGAGTTAAGGTCCAACAAATGGGGCGTCAAAACTTTTCTTGCTTTTTTAATGAAATATTTGGCTGTTTATATTTTTAAGAGATCAGAAATTAGAAAAGCTGCGTCTCAATTTGCTTTTTATACGCCCACATGAAATGGGGGGCGTATATTGTCGTCACCCACATCCGTCCGTCCGTCCGTCCGTCCGTCCGTCCGTCCGTCCACAATTGCTCGTAAACACTCTACACGGTGTAATTCGGATTTAGATGAAAATTAATATGAGTGCTTATGATCACGCAAGGATGAACCCTATTGAAAATCAGCGAAATCGGAAAAAAATTAGTATGAGTTTGTGCCCTTGTTCTTGAATGGCTCGTAAACACTCTACAAAGTGCAATTCTTGACCGATTTTGATGAAACTTGGTGTGAGAGTATGTTATAACTCAAGGATAAACCCTATCGAAAATCAGCTTAATCGAAAAACATTTAGTATGAGTTATTGCCCTTGTTCTTGAAAACGCGTTCAATTTTAGCTTGTAAACACTCTTGAGAGAACAATTTTTAATGGATTTTAATGAAACTTGGTCTGAGTATTTGTTATCACCCAAGGATGAAGCCTATTGAAAACCAGTCAAATCGAAAAAAAATTAATATCAGTTATTGCCCTTGTTTTTGAAAACGCGTTCAATTTTTAGCTTGTAAACACTCAACAAAGCACAGTTATTGACCGATTTTGACGAAACTTGCTGAAATTGTTTAATATCACCCAAGAATGAACCCTTTTGAAAATAGCACATATCGAAATATATTTAATAGGAATTATTGCCCTTGTTCTATAAAATGTGTTGGATTTTTGCCTTGTAAACACTCTACAAGTCACAATTCTTGAGCGATTTTGACATAACTTGGCATGAGTATTTGTAATCACCTAAGGATGAACCCTATTGAAATTCAGTTAAATCGAAAAATATTTAGTATCAGTTATTGCCCTTGTGTTTGAAAACGCGTTCAATTTTAGCTTGTAAGCACTCTAGAAAGAACAATTCTTAATGGATTTTGATAAAACTTGGCTTGAGTATTTGTTTTTACCCAAGGATGAACCTTTTTGAAAATCAAATAAATCGAAATATATTTAGTGTCAGTTATTGCCCTTGTGTTTGAAAACAGGTTTAACTTTTTGGCTAATAAACACTCTAGAAGGTACAATTCATGACCAATGTTGACAAAACTCACTGAAATTGTTGGATATCGCAAGGGATGAGCCTAATTGAAAATTAAAAATATCAAAATATATCTAATATGAATTATTGCCCTTGTTCTTTAAAACACGTTCGATTTTTGTCTCGTAAACACTCTACATGGCACAATTCTTGATGGATTTCGATGAAACTTGGTGTGAGAGTGTATTATAACTCAAGGATGAACTCTATTGAAAATCAGCAAAATCGAAAAATTTTTTAGTATGAGTTACTGCCCTTGTTCTTGAAAACGCATTCAATTTTAGCTTGTAAACACTCTAGAAAGAACTATTCTTAATGGATTTTGATTAACTTTGGCTTGAGTATTTGTTTTTACCCAAGGATGAACCCTATTATAAATCAAATAAATAGAAATATATTTAGTGTCAGTTATAGCCCTTGTTCTTGAAAACGCGTTCAATTTTAGCTTGTAAACACTCTAGAAAGAACAATTTTTAATGGGTTTTGATGTAACTTGGCTGGAGTATTTGTTGTCTCCCAAGGATGAACCCTATTGAAAATCGAAAAATATTTAGTACAAGTTATTGACCTTATTTTTGAAAACGCGTTCAATTTAACTCGTAAACACTCTAGAAAGAACAATTTTGAATGGATTTTGATGAAACTTGGCTTTAGTATTTGTTTTCTCACAAGGATAAACCCTATTGAAAATCAGATAAATCGAAAAATATTTAGTGTCGGTTATTGCGCCTGTTTTCAAAAACGCTTTCAACTTTTGGCTTGTGAACACTCTAAATATTCCTTTTTGACAAAACTCGCTGAAATTGTTTAATATCAACCAAGGATGAGCCTTATTAAGAATTAAAAATATCAAAATATTATTAAGGGTGAACTCTATTGCAAATCATAAAAATACCGAAAAATATTTAATGAGTTGTTATTAGGTACAATTCTTGACAGTTTTTAATGAAACTAGAGACCCTAGAAAAAAATAGGTTGGTAGGTTGAATAATTCATTCCACTTATTGTAACCTTACTGAAAAGTTTTTATTTGAAATAAATGCTGCCAGTGGGCGTATATTACCTTGCCTGGCAAGCTATCTTTTTATATATGTTCAATGCTATATAATTATATACAATTTGTTTGAAAAGGCATCATTTGTGATAATTGAATAATCATTATTCAGATGGGTTTTTTTTTCATCTCTAATATACAGTGTGCAATACATCTTACACTTACTTTTAATTGTTGGTGTATATTGTCTTGTAAGATACCTTGACTAACTGTAATTACTAATAATAGAAAGCCATAAGAGTATATGATATCATGTTGACAGGATCACATTTCCCAGGGTGAAACATGACCAAGCGTGAAATTTTCACCTTAATTTCACATAAAATAGGTTGACTGTCTTCTTGAAATTAAAATCTTTTAAAACTTTGTCAAGCTTATAGTTGGGTTTTAATAGAACTTTGTATTTGCTCTCAGTGGCATGGAAATTCTGGTGTATAAAGCATAGTAGAGTAAATAATCAGTCTGGATTTCTATGTGATAGATATAATCAGAGAGGATATACATCTATAGGGATTAAGTTAACTCTTGTATGATCTTAGGATATCATTAGCAATATGGATAATGCAGGCAGAATGGTAACTTGTTTAATTTTCTTTGTCAATGTTTAAATTGGCCATTTTTGGTGTTTAATTTTGGTCTTGTGAAAATTTATGAATAGCTAGAGAATATTAGCAAATCAAATTAGAAAATTTACCTCTCTTATCTATATATCTTTTCTGAAAAATTGAATATTTCTTGACATACATTGTGATCTGTGAGCACAATAAATAAAAAAGTTAGCTAAAAAGAAAAACTGGTTTCTGAAAGTTAAGATTGGTAAAACAGGTGGCAAACCTGAATATATTCATTTTGATTATTTCATCAAGTAGATTTATTCATTTAAAAATAAATGTATAGATTGGAAAGATTTATTTTACATTAGCAAATGATTGTGAGAACATAATAATATTTCATAAAAAGTGTTGTGGGAAGTTTTAAATTATCTGAGAGTCTGCATAACTAATATTATTGTTTGGTATAATATAATGTGTACTTCATATACGGCTATTAACAAGTTGGCAAGACAAACTTTGAAATTCAAACAACATAATTTTGACATCTTGAAAGCAAAAGTAATTGTACCATAAACTGTAATATGTCAAAATCTTAGACAGATTTCAGTATGTTAGTTCAGGTAGTTCAAACTGATTGTATGCTCAATGTTTGACATAGCAAAGCATTTCAAAGCATTTTTAAGGGTTTGTTG
Source organism: Nipponacmea schrenckii (assembly GCA_030562195.1). NCBI lineage: Eukaryota > Metazoa > Mollusca > Gastropoda > Lottiidae > Nipponacmea > Nipponacmea schrenckii. The sequence goes on from JAUJPP010000006.1 coordinate 5,783,525, forward strand.
TTTTGAATGAACAGTTTTTATCATAGGTAGATTTATGAATGTGAAAACAATTATGAATTTTTTTTTAAATTAAAAGGACCTGTGAACAAATGAATAAATAGTATAGTTGTATTTTCAGATTCCCTGAGGTAGAATAAAGTATTTGTATACAAATGATTTTTATTATGGTTTTGTAAATGTGAAAAATTAACAAAAGCCATGCCCAGAGCCAAAACAGTAATAGTTGTAGTTTGTTGTCATAGAATAGTTGATTCTAAAGGAAATTGTAATAATTTGACAGAAAATAAGGTTAACATGACTTCAATTTATCATGGCAGAGATCAGTTTTTCACACTATTATTTTATTTTCTGCATGATTTCAATCTTTTACAAATGAAAGAAAATAAGATGAAAAGAGAGGAAAAATAAAGTGCATTTGTTAAATGAAGATTTTTTGGGTGAAATGTTATCCAAGTAATCAGAAAGTGAACAGTTTGGTTTGCAAGTATATTGTTGAGTGCAGACTGTTCGACTACTTGACATCCTTTTGCTTTCTATCTTATCACTTAAGGTTTTCTCTTTAGAAAATTTAACAAATAACTTCTAATTCATCTACATTGCATTGCACAAAATTAGTCACAAGAATGTTCCTTTATTGGCTTGTTAACTGAGGTAATAAATGTTTTAAAAACTTCATCTTGAAGCTGTTACTTTTGTGAACTGTCAAGCACAAAAATTGCTGTCCTACTTTTGGTCAGGCAATATCTTTAGTCCACATAAAATGTGAAAATAAAAATCACATTATAAAAAGCTGTACAGTTGACTTGCGTCTACAGACATTATTTGTATAATAATGCAAAGTGTTCAATAAGTGCAGTCAGGTACATCACAACAAAAGAAAAAATAAATTTCTAGTTTTTGTGAGAAATTTATTAAAATAATATATTAGGAAAGGTTATTTTGAAGAATAAGTTGAATTGAAATATAAATATTATTGGATCAATATCTCAAGTTGGACTGTATAAATGAATAAGTCTGGGGTTTGAACAAAAACTGTAAGAAATCCAGAATTTTTCCTTCTGACCTTAAATATTTGGAGACACACATTTTTCAATAGAAAGGGGTATGTATCTTAATCCTGGTAGGACTAAGGGTGAGAAAAACGAAGATTATCGTTAAAAAGATTTTTTTCTGATTTTCATTTGATTTAAGTTAATTTTAGTTAAAAATTGGTTAAGTAATATGTTTGCAAATGAATACCTTAAAATTCTCCACAAAACGAATGGAAATACTTTATTTTCACAAACATTTCATTTGTTGAATATTAAATAATGAAGAATAGAAGATGCATGATAATCTTGTCAGAGCATGGATGACATGTGGAATCACCCTCCTAAAGAAATTGATACAAACTATTGATTTGCATTTTAATCAGATAAATAAATTGCACTATTCCATTACATGTTTGTAAAAAGTATGATTAATGGTTAATTAAGGGGAGAGATTTCTGAAACTCCCAACCTTTATTCAGATCAAGGAAATATATTACCGGTAGATATTTGAATTGTATTAAGTATGTGTATGTCAATGTGACAATAGATAGACAAAGACTATCCAATTACACTTTATTTACCTACTTTTATCTCAGAGTTTTTAAGGCAAAATGAAAAACTAATATTACACATCAATGACAATAAGTTCCCCAATTGTAATGAATGTGATAAACTGCTAATAAAAAAGCCTTATAATGTCCAAATGACTCAACTGAAATCCAGGGAGAAAGTTTGAATAAATTAAGCCATAATGGGATAGAATTAAAATTAAAGAATGTATATGAATATACTTTTAAGATGGTTCATTTAGTGTATGTATAAGTGCAAACTTACGTTTCTGCCAGGTCAAATTGAAACATTTTTCAAAACAGCAGAGAATTAGTCTGAATTTATTGTTGTGAAAAAATTTATGGCCCTTAAAGAACTGATTTACTTGTTGAGGTTCTGAACAGTAGACCTATATGCATTTTAGAATATCTCAATAGAAATACACTTGGTTTTACTTACGTTTGATTGATCCATTAATATATACATTATTCTAAGTACTTTTTCATTGCTTTCTAAAGAACATACCAAAATCAGATTTTCCTTTTAAGTTGATCTTATTTTCTTTTATTTCTGTTTTTTTGAAGGATTACATATATTTCAAGCTGCATCTTAAGTGGAATATATCAATATATTTACTGAAGTATAACAGTGATAAGTTATATCCAGATAATCCTATATATTTCACTTTTTCCAATTGATATGTTTTGTAAATATAAGGTTGAGATATTACAAATCATAAAATTATATTCAAATATGTAAATTTCATTTTTCAGACGAGTTTAAGATGTTATGAGAATGTGAAA